>BMAO01030797.1:0-13992 GCA_019973975.1 Trichonephila clavata
CTTATAAAAAATTACAGAAATCATAACCTAATTATTGCAAATTTACAAATTTTCTGCTCTTATTGAATTAATACTAAAGAAAAAATATGATAATTTTTATAATAGTCTGTGTAAATAAATTATTTACCACAAGATGGACACTGTTTAGTTAATTTATATTAATAACTTTTTTTGAAAAAATGTTTTTAATAATGATTTTATATTTTAGATATATGCTGGTTTAATTTTTTTTATAGCAAATATATTCCTAATGTTGATTTTTATCCTAATTATCTGAACCCAATAAACCATCAATAACCCACTTTCTACATATTTTAATGATATATATTTGAGTATTATGGATAATTAATTAAATAACAAGGTTTTTATAAAATATTATATCTTGATTTCATGTAATTAAAGTAACGTTTTGGAATATCGTTATTCATTTCTAATTATAAGAGCCTTAAATATTTGCAGCGTAACGATTTTTGATAAATAAAATACAGCATATATTAATTAAGAATGTTAAGTAATTAATTGGTTATTGTTCCAGTCATGACTATCCGGTTAATTTTCCTCAAGCATGCATTTTCAATAAATTAAATATGATTGATTTGTTATAAATTTAACTATTTAATTTCTATTGTTTTAATTGGTTTTTAATTTGTTGCTTCACACACTCCTTTTTTTAAATTTTCTCTAGAAGGCACCGACATTTACTTTTAAGTTCAGTAAGTCTCTTATTTTCAAATTACACAATCATTTATTTAAAATAATCTTTCCAAAATTTATAAATGTTTTTTATATTTTTTAGTTAATTTTAAAATATTTTTTTGCACTTTCTTCTTAATTCTCTTCCTTTGCTTTGAACATTCATATCAACATATGTTAAACTCATCACTAGCTATTAATAGTAGTATTAAACTGTGAAAATAAAATATCATAAAACATATCAATTTTAGCACTCATCGGTCACAAATTTCTTTATAAAATTGATAATTTTTGTGAATTTTCAGACCAAGTGTGATTAGTAATTTTTCATCAAAACTGCACATACGGAACCAAAAATCGTACAAAGCATACGATGGTCCAATGTTTCAAGATTAAAATGTATAAATAACTGAGATAATTTTAAAATAGTAGAAGTGCTTATATTATTTTTCTCTCTAAAACTAAATGAAAAATGAATAATTATTTCAGAATTTTAAGCCAATCTAAAGTAAACCAATGTCCTTTTCTCTTACAACCGATACATTCCTTTTCATTTAGTAACCTTATTACTACATTATTCACAACAAGCTTGTAAGAATACTTGACATTCTTCAGCTCATTCTAGCGATCCATACTATAATCTGTTACTGAGCGTAATTTCATGCTTGATTAATGCCTTTTCTTTATTTCTTGCTACTTTCTTCTAAATAAAGGATAAAGATATCTGGTGTGTCTTACGTATATCTCTTATTTCTAAAAATATATATGATATACATTATAACTGGTTCATCGAAATTAATCTGATTAAATGTCTGGTGTGAATTTAGTTTTTCCTCACAAGTTTAAAAAAGGATTTATTAAAAAATGAATCGAGATGTTTGTCCTTTAAATGTTCATGTGTATGTATGTATGTGGTTTATTTGATTGTTTGCTTAATTTGTTGGCATACTTTTTGATAAAGTGTAATTTAGATTGCGTTTATCAGAAGTAGCATATATTTTTTACTTGTACTGGATAAAACATTTATAATTACATTTTTGAAAAAAATATTTTTCACATTTTAAGCTCATTATTCAATTATAATCTTAAAAAGTTTCCAGCTATAGAAATTGAAATAAACGGAAGGATATTTGATTTAGTTTAACCCTTTCCCGTTACGATTGCGCTAAGCACCTTCATCTCAATCTACCCTTCAATGTTACGGACGCCCTGTATGCGTCCTCGGATTTTGCACTAATTCAAACTTCACAAACGCACGTATCGCTTTCTAAAGTGGTTGTTTCTTATACTAATGGATGCCTGCAATAGACAGATATTCAAATACAATATTTTCAAATGTTTTAAAATATGTTATTCTCTGAAGGTATGACTTTGCACTTTCAACAGAGCTGCTCCATGAGGTCGAAAAGAAAGAAACAGATAGCCAAATCGTAAAGATCTTTTCTTTAGAGACTTTGGATTCCTTATACCCTGAAGAAGAATGGCTATATACACTTACACGGATGGTTCCAAGTTGATAGATTACAGTAATGCAGTTGCTGGAGTTTGCTGCAACCTATTCTCCCTCTACACACCAATAGGAATTCACAGCACTGTTTTTGATGCCGAAATTTCAGCTATACATATTGCTCTATCTCAACTTCTTTGCCACACAGATCGTGTTTCAAAAGCAGCTATTTTGTGTGATTCAAGGGCGGCCCTCCAAGCAATATCTTCCATCAAGGTACCTTTGTTCGAGGATATTCTCAAATGTCAACTGTTAATTGGCGATGTATTTCAATGCCATATAGACATTGCGACATTGTCATGCAATGGATTCTGGCACACTGTGGCATTGATGGGAATGAAATGCCGATTGCTTGGTGAAGAAGGGGACAAAAATCTTTCAAACTTGGTAGTATTTAAATGATGGTGTGAATAAAGTGATATGTTTTTCTGTGTCAAATAAACATTTATGCTTATATAGTAAATTTTTCAGGTAAATGTGATGAATATCATCATTTGATATATATAATGTATTACAACACAAATTTTATAAAAACTGCACAATGAGTATTGTAAATGTACAAGACAGGCTATGAAAATGCCTCGAAAATTGTTGGTTGTTAAAGCAAAATTTTCTTGCTGAGAAAAAAAATCAAAAAGATTAGCAACTAAAATGACCTAAAAAGATAAGAGAGCATGATGAGGTATTAAAAAATATGGATTAGTTAGAGAAAAGGTAAAATGTTTGATGGGGAGGAAATTTTACGTTACCATGTGATTTCTCAAAATGTGAATTTTTCATTTTCGATGTACCTTTTCTAAAACTACTGTTCATAAACAGTAAATTTTGTATGACATATTTATAACATATGTTAATATAAACTAAAATGAGTTTTTCGTGAAAAACTCAAAAGTTTATTTTTTACAAATTTTTTTGTGTGTGAAAAAGTGACAAAATTCTATGTTGAAAACAATATTTTGTAAATTAATAAAAAATTCGAAATTAAGCAAAAACTCATTTCAGTATAATAAGAAAGATGCATTTTACTTTTATACAAAATTTTAACATATATCTATTATAGATCTTGAGAAAAGGTACATCAAAAAATGGCCTTTTAAAATTATCGGTATAGGGGTTCCGATCTAAAATAATATTATCACGTGAAATCTTGGTGTACTCAAGATCATTATGAATTACATAAATTACTCGAGAGAAAATTGAAATGGTGAATTATTACATATATATTAAACCAAAATATGTACATTTTCGAATTTAATCATAAATAAATAATATAACATAAGTGAAATGTGATTTAGCAAAGTATAATGTTTGTAAATAATTAAATCGTGTATTTTTTTCTCTGAGTATAATACTATTTTCTCTAATATATAAGCCGAAGATAAATTCTGAAAAAATTAATAATTCAGTACTCTTATACTTAATTCATATAATACCAGGGGTGGGCAACTTTTCCAGAGTGCGGGCTACTTCTAATATTTTCAAAGAGTTGCGGTCCACCCCTTGTCAATGACGCACACAAAGGCGGGGGAAGGGTCCACGGGTCCGGACCCTTCTTCTCATAACCCTTCATTTTCTTCGATTCATTATAGTCCCATGTATATAGTCCATGTATATAGTCCATGTAAATGACAATAGTATTTGATAATAGTAATTTTTTTATTTATTAATGTTATTATCAATTCAATAATTTATTTTTTGCTGTTTTTTGTTCCCGACAATCGACAAAATCAGAAAAAAATATGTTTGTATTGGGGTATGATACAAGAATGGTAGACCTTCAACCCTCGACCCCCCTTCCCTTTAAAAATTCTTGTGTACGCTACTGCCCAATGTAGTAGATGTGATGAGGTAAGAAAAGAGGTTATAATAAAAACTTAATAATAATTACTGAATATGTTCTTACTACAGAACTAAAATATAAAAACAACACTTTTAAAACCGAATTGAAATGAAACAATTTGGAATTTGAATTTGAAACAATTCAAAATGCATTAAAGAAATAAAATATTTTTATCTGAAGTTAGTTTTCGTAGTTATAGTCAGTGGAAAGTTTAGTCTGCGTGCTGTCAGCCAATCTTGAATTTTCCGTATAATATATAATAACAGGTAAAAATTTTAAGCGTCACTCCAAAATGTCTTGCAGTTCACCGGTCGATCGCGATTGACGTAATGCCCACCCGGAATATATACCCATAACTTTTCAAAAAACGTAAAATTGAGAGTTTGTAACCTGACAGTAAAATTCAAAATTATTCCAAAATCAAAAGCAGTATCATATACTTCGTTCTTAGAAAGAAAAAAGAAAAATATTATCATCAGCAAATTCGGGAAAAGAAAACCCAAAGCACATTTTCAGAAGTTTCATTTTTAAAACCCCGCGGCAATTCCATTCAACTTTCAGAAAACCCCTCTCCAGAAATGTCAAAAATCTGAGTTTACTTTCACCAAAACTCGAAAACCGAAAGCCAATATAAAGTTTACACGAACAGGCGGATTTCGCGAATTCCTGAAATATTTGCCCGTGCCAGGTTGATGAAGATTATCAAAGGAGTCGGATGCCACTCATTACTTTAAGTAAACACTCTCGCACGAGGAAAACTATTTTCTCGACTGTCATTAATTAAAGTGAAGGTGATTCTTCTGAAAAGAATCGACTGCCACATTCCGATCACCGAGATTTGGGCTGTAATGAAACATTTTTCGACTTCTGCCGCCCACGCATCGAATTGTGGGTAATAACGGAAAAACGATTTTGAAACTATCTGTAAATCAATTTGGAATGCGCAGGGGGATACTATACCTTTCATTTTAGCAACAAAAGTATTGGCAATACTCTGATTTTTTTTTCCGTATCTGTTATTTTCAAAACAGCTGCTGCTCTAGATATCTTTTAATCATCATCACATTAACAAAGAAAATGCATTAAACATAATTGTATTTCATTAAAGATTAATATTACGGATAATGATTGCGTGATTATGATATCAAATGATTGTGCACCTGCACTTGAATAGAAAGAAAAAAGGGTCGTTTCAAGTTTTATATTTCCCGTATTTGTTTTGACAAATTTTATAATTGTACTGCTGTTGTGTGTGTGTTTTCTTCTTTTTTTAGTTTCGGCTATTTTAATCTTTTAAATAAAATTCAGGAGTTGAAATATCTTTATATATATAAAACTTGAAATTGCTTATGTCTAATATTAATAATTAATATTAAAAATATTTACGTACATTATAAATAACAAGTATTTTTAATTTCACGTTCATATAAAATAATATTATGAGCTTACAAACAGCTATGGTGTTGAAATTTCTTTAAGTTTGCGCTTGCTAGTATGAAATATAGGCACAAAATATTTATTGAAATAATATAAATATTCAAAGATTCGACCTTGACGACTAAAAATAATGATCAGAAACTTTTACCGATAATTATAAATGCTATTGGCTATACTTCAAATATGTACAATTTAAATGAAAGATGTAATTTGGATGCAATTTGATGCACTTATGTGTTTGATGTTATTAATGTATCGAAAATATTTATGGAAGAAAAATTCTTTTTCTAAATATTGGATATCATTTATTAGGTACGTAAAGATGATTATACAAATTATGAAATATGTATGTATTTATCGTTGTTAGAAAATAGTATCTTAGAAATCAATATTCAGGACAGTTTTAATCTTAGAGTACAATCTGTATAGTAATTGAAAATAAATTATTATAAAAAATAAATCTATAAAAAATAATTTTATTGAAAAGTTTGATTTTTGTACATTAACTATAGCAGTCTTGTACTAGGGTGAAGTATGATTTTAGAGTATTTTAAAATATCCGCCATTCAGTTACTGTTATGAGACACATCAGAGAGTTATATCATATAATAGCAACTAGCATTAAAATATTCCAATATCGATTGAATGAAATTTTAAAAAAAGTACATTTTAAATTAGAAAGTGTATTATCAAATCATGCTCTTAATTGCCTACAAAGTCAATGCATTATAATAAGGAATCCGTTCAAATGTGTTCTGCTCCCTGTTATCTAAATCAAAATAATATTTACCAAAACGTCCATCCTCATCAGAAATTATTTTTCTTAAATTCCATTCAGATGCACCTACTTCAATTTTAATGACCTGCCACGAATTTTTGAGACACCCAATGCATATGTGCACGCGTATATGGTCCATTTCTAAATAAATCTTATTTTTTCTTCTGATGAAATAATAAGCGTGATTTACAACATTGTTTAAAAAGTATCTCGCTATCTCTTTACGAAATCCTATGATCGTAAATAAATTCAAATAAAACTCTAAATTGTATGCAAATTATTTTGAAACTTTTTAATTATTAAATCAATTAAGTAACGCTAACGTAGTCCAAAAAGTTTCAGTATATCCAGGTAGTATGATATGTTTTGAAACTGAACAAAAGAATTATTTTATTCATTCATGAAAGTTTAACTTCAAGTTATATATTCTTTTAATTGATAATTTTATATTTTTGGAAAATTTCTACTAAGTTATTCCTCCATTCAGAAAATTCAAGAATTAGGCAAAATAATCTGAAATGCGCAATAGGGAATAAAAGTTCACGCTAAGTACTTAAATCCCTACGGACTTTTAACTAGACACATAATATACGCCGTTAAAATGAGCAGATACAATAAAATATTTTAAGTAGATTTCAGCATCAAGGATTTTCTTAAACTAATTACATTCTCAAAGTAATTGAAAAAATATTGAGGTGAAATGGCATTCTCATGTTCCAAGGAAAAGTTATGCGTCTGAATTAGCGAAACAATAACTTTAGTCTCTAGTTTCGTTCTTTAAGGTTTATCATTTGTGGCGGAATTTTCAAAAATGGAATAATAGTGGATAATTTTCGAATTAATGATAAGGACAAGTTGTGTCAACAAATATCATTTTATTCGAGTTTAATGCATTTTATTTTTCATTTTTTAGATCAGGTTTTATTTTTTTTATTTTAATTCATAAATAAAATATTTTTATTTCATTTCCCTTATTGAATTTTTGTTTACTTTTACTTTCAATGAATTTAGACGTAAAATTGAAGATTTTAATTTTATTGTTTCCTAATTTTAGAGCAATATGCTTCTGAAACATATCTTTTTTCTCAACTTTATCGAATTTCCTTCCTCCAAAAGAAAATAAATTATGTTCTTATGTACATGCATATACTAGTTACCAAAAACAAACATTAGATAAAAAATAACACGTCATCTTATTTTGTGTAACAGATCCTAAAAGCATGTCAGTTTAAGAGCATAAGTTCTTGATTTGTATAATGTTTATTAAATAAATATAGTACATAAGTCTTACTATTTTTTAAACGCAATTTAGCTTTTCAAACTTTGAAATTACTTTTAAAATATTGATAACTTAACTGCAATAAATTACAACCAAACTCTACATAGTTGAATAAAATCCCACTCATTTTTTTTTATTTGAAGTAAGATGATAAGAGATCTCAGGGGTGTTTTGTCTATAGAGTTTGAAGATGTGAACACATTTTACCAGATTTAATTATTTGTGGTTAAAGTTAAATATTCGATTATTTTACACATTATTAATAAAAGAATAAAAATTCAAAAAAGTAAAAAAATTTAAAATAAAATATAACTTTAAAATTTATAAGCCTATGAATATAAGAAGCATTTTTGTAAGAAATATTAAGTAAATTTTGCATTGCGCATGATAGGGACTAAAATAATTGCATTTGATGTATAAAATTTCATAGAATCATAAAAAAACATACTATTTATATAAATCCTACATAATTTTAGAGTATTACATGTTCTTTTTATATTTCAAAAAATCGTAAAATTGTTGAAGTTTTAAAAAAAATTTTAATGTAATTTTTTTTTATTTTTAAAAATACTATTTACTATTATGTTTGTATTACAGTGTGTATATAATAAGGATATATTTAACTTTGCAAACCATCTTTTTGCTACTAATTAGAGCTACTATTTTTAAAAATATCAATAAAACATATCACAAAATATCGTAAAACTTAATGAATATTTCTTACAGAAATGTTCCTGATTTTCTTATGCTTATAACTTTGAAATTATGGTTATATTTAAACATTTAAAAAAATTTGAAAAATAATTTATTTATATGTATAACGTGTAAAAAATCAAGTTATTTTATTTTAACCTCAATGAATTATATTTAATCAAAATTGTTTATATGTTCAGCTCTCGAGACAAAACTAACACCCCTGAGCTTAAAAGTGCACAGTTTACCAGATTCTAAAATATCTCACTTTTAAAATTTGTATACATACTACATGACACTCTGAAAATGCATCACCAAGAAGGTAAGCGGTGAGAAAATTACTCAAATTTTAAGGTAGACTGCCTCCCCGAGTTACGCATATGATGTGAAATGCGCAGTTCTCCGACACACTTTGATTAGGAACCTGAAGAATGAGCAATTATATCTAATATTTCTGCTGGGGAAACCTGAAAAATAATTTTTCTTGTCACACAGGACACTTGCAATAGCAGAGACTGAATGGTTGCAGCCAGTGGAGGCATTTCAAACAAACAAATGGTTTTACGCGGGGCATGCTGATTGGACTCAAACGGGAAAATTGGTACATTCATTAAATTTTGGCTGACACCCACTTAGAAGCAAACATGCTGCTTTGGCTGTAGTAAAAAATGGTTGGAACAAAAAAAATGTAGCAAGTTTGAGAGATACCGATGTTTCAGAAAGTCGTCAGTATATGCGAACGTCCATGTCTAAAGAAAAGTAGTAAATACTTTATAGTCCACTTTTGTAGCTTTTATATTAAGGGATGTCATCATTATATCGATAGGCTCAGAAAAAATAGCACTAGACTACTAGAGGCAACTTACTGTATTAAGACTCTGCATTTAATATCATTACATCAGTGGTGTTGGCTGTAAAGCCTCTGTAAAAAAAACTGATTTGGACTTTTGGACCGATCTCCTCCACACTCGGATCCATTTGTCATCTGCTCGAAGAGATCGCTGTAACTACGAAAGGGCAATCTGTTAGCATTTGAAATGATCAACTTCAGTTCTTCTCTTAAGGATCCCAGAGATAATGTGAAACTAAAAGCAGTCGTTTTATTGACCACTCTAAATGTGACACCACAATCAAATCTCCATGAGATAGTTAAAGGTACCACATGCTGCATGGAACAGACTGTAATACGTTGAATAGTGGACAATAATGATGTCGAGGTATTGTTTGTCGTAAAATCATCTGAACTTGCAACTCTTTCATGCACTCAAGGTATCCGACTACCCAAAATTATGAATTTTGCCAAAAATTGACAATTTTTAATGGTTTTAATTTATAGGCTATTTTATTAGCTTTATAAAAATACCAAGTTTATTAATTTCCGTTCACTAGAACAAAAACAACAAGTGTTTTAATAAAAGCAGATTCCCTTACTTTAAGCAAGATGTCATACTTTAAAACGCGTTTTACTCAAAATGTGTTTTTTTTTAATGCGCAAACGGAGACAGCGATTGCTAAAAGTTTTGAAAATAATGGACTGAAATATTTTGTGTATTTTCTGTATAATAGTAGAAGATTTTAACCTTCATATTTATCAATGATTGTTTTGTTATAAAATTTGCAGTCCCTTATGTTAATATAATTACTGTCCTTTTAAGCAGTTTCATATAATAACTAAAATAAATTGCTTTAGTTTTTGCAAAAATTAAAATATCTCTTATCCTGAAGATCATTTAAAAAATGAATAACATTGCAACACATCAAAATTGAAGAATTGAAATATGTTCATTAACTTATGGCACAGAATGGGCCCGCGTTTATGTTATTTTTTGTAAATGTTCACCCATTTTAGTATTAATTTTTCATCTTTATCTTCTTAATATTAGCATATTTTGCTTAAAAAGTACTAAGAAAATCTATAAAGAACAACAACAAAACCCATATCTCTATTTTTTTTTAAAAGTTGTCGGACACCTTAATTTTTTACAGCATTTCATTCCGCTTGTGAATTTGCTACCGCCATTCCTTTCAGCATCTTTGTATATCCATGCTCCTATGGTGCAAATTTAATTACGGTGATGTGTGTTTGTGGGGTTTATTTTTCTTTTGACCAACCAACATCTCATTTCTAGATTATGCTATCACGTTTGAAGCAGTCGTGTAAGCGAATATAAAGCTTCTATAATGTCAAAAAGGTATTATTCGTTGTGTCACCAGGAAACTTAAATGTTGCAAATAGAAAAAAGGTAAACGTCCGTAATTATTGGCACTCAACGCCAATTTCGTAATAAAAATTCACACTATGAATAAAGGTAATAATCATTGATATTGAAAATTAAATTATTTGCATATGTTACAAAGTAATTTACACGTGAACTGTCGAGGTGAACTAATTATTTTAGCAGCGTTTCTTTTGAAAAGAAGTGCATATAAATGCACGAGCATTAAACAAAATTTTTGGAAACATACGAATTGTACAGCTAATCAAATATATTTACAAAAACACACGCTTCGTTTAAATTTCTAAGAGTTTCATTTGCATACCATAGGCATATGTGTATAAGCTTTTTTTTATCCATATATTCTCCTCATTTTATATGATCTAATTTTATATTTCTTTACAAAGTAGTTTTTTGTTTAAAAAAAATAATTTCCTTTTAAAAGATTTCTTTAAAGGGTTGCGGCATTATATTTTTCATTAGAAAGTTATCAATCAATTTGGTAAAATTGCTTAAAGTTTTAAATAACTTTTTAAATGATGAAAAATTTTTTGACCCTTTAAGTAGTTTGAGATATTGTTCGTTTTACGCGACATTAAGTTTTTTTTTTTCTTTCGTCTCCTTGAAAAGACAAGGTTTCTTGAAAAAGGCCTATCCTAATCATCTAGGGTACTAAAAGAAGTGGATGATTAATGAGAATATCTATTGAAGGCTTAAGAGTTTTGCTGCTTCTCTTTAATATACCCAAGTACTACAATGCTTCTCAAAGAAGGAAATTTAAGGTTCAAACTGGGAACAATTAGCTTTTTTTCATTCATTTATAATGTTATTTATAAGTCAAATTTTATTTTATGTGTATTGTATGGAATTTTTTTATTGTGTGATTTATTTTCTTTATATAAAATTTCTTTGGTTGAATTATACATCCTACTTTCAAAATATACTTTGAATAAGGTAAAAATACTTTTCCGAAAAGCTAATATGGGGCAGAAAATTCAAAAACTTACATTTCTAATATTTCTAGTTTTTATTCCGCATAAAACTTATTCATTTTACATTTATTTCTGCGTAGACAAAGCCATTTACCATTCAAATTCAAAATATAGTGTGTAACGGTTGTTGAATTAAAATACATAAATAGTTTTGGATATAAGTACAGATAAACAATTATATTCTTTGAAGTTGTTTATTTTTATATATAATGACCATATTACTATCCATATATTTTTTGAACTAAAACAAAAAAATTTTCATAAGATTCATTGTTTTTACCGCTTTCATTAAGTTAATATAGAAGATATTAACCTTGTTTCATACTTTTGAAAAACATGTGTGAGCCACAAACGCAATTAAATAGCTCCACATCATGGCAACATGTGAAGATTTAGATCCTAGACAGATAAAATGCATATTAATACCTCAACACGTCAGATCGTTCGTGACATTTTACTGAAGTTTCTATAAAAATATTGATAGTACTGAAGCATTCAGCAGATATAATCCACTCAATTTGAAATTTAAAATAAAAAAATAACTTCAGCTATTATCTTCTGTTCTCAAAATGTGTTGAACTAATATGAAGCATTGTGCTTAATGTTTTAGTTCTAAAAATTATTCTTCAAGAAAAATGTATTCAGGTTTTTATATGCAGATAAATTTTAACACAAGTGCCATACACAATTTTTATGAGAATATAGCGACACCAAGATATTTTTATTACTGTTTTCGTAAACAAAATTTCTGTCATTTGGATACATAAATTAATGTTAGATATATAGAAAATATATGCAACTATATATATATATATATATATATATATATATTTGGGGGGGGGTGTTTGTAATAATTCCCTCTAATTTATTTTCTAATAACTTTTAAACATTTGGCCCAGCGTTTTATTATTTTAACTGGCTTCTCCCCGTGGTCGAGATTTTAATCGTAATTGAATAGTAAGGTTGCGTCAGAAACTGGTGGACGCTGACTTCTGACCAAACGTGGTTTCTATTGGAAGGAGTCATGTGACCTGCACCGCTCAGTATAAAAATTGATAGTTCTTTTCCTCAATCTCGTTGTCTTCGTTTTCAATATGCGTTCCAACTGCGGCATGTCCGTGTCTTTGTATTGTTAACCATTCTCTGTTGTGTGAATAACTGTGAAATACCAATGTGGATGTCCTTTTACTTTTATATGTATATGTGATCATGAATAAAAAGTGGACAAATTAATTCAGAAAAGTTTTCCTGAAATCAGAAACCCACAAAAAATACATAACCACCTACTAATCTTACATGTATATATATATATCGATAATTCGAATTTGAAGAGACCAATGAGAAACTTCGAATTATCAGAAGAGTAGGAAAAAACTCTCAAAATACATGAAGTGAAATTTTTTCCTAACACATTTAAATTTGAAACTATGTAATAAAGCAACAATTGCACAAATGTATAAAATTATTTAAAAGTATTTTTTTAAAAAGTACATATTATATCAGTATAAATATTATGCAATCGTTAAAAGTCCCATATTAAAAGAATATATTTATAGATTAAAAACAACTATTAAAATGTATACTGAACATAATAATTTGTTTTATGGCTTTCAATATAGCTTTGTCAATAGATTTTTCTAGAATAAATGAAGATTGAAAAATGTCAGCATCCACATGATTTTAAAGAAAAAAAGTGGCGTAGTTTGTTTAGTGACCCTTTAACTTCTGTCAGAGTTATAGGAGTCAGCTCTGATGGTCATCAAAGGGACTACGTTACAAGGGAGACAAGCAGAAACAACACAAAATATATAAGATGAGACCTGTTTTCTACAGGATTCTAGTGAGTGTTAGAATTGTCGAGAGCTTTATAAGATCACTTCAATTTATCACGTTTGGTAGTCTGGTCAGCCACAGATTTTACTTCGAAATATCGAGTGTACCAAAAGGTATTGTTTTAGTTCGAAATATCAAGAGTTTTTTTCTAGGGCTGAGGATATATTTCGAATTAGTGAGAGGTTCGCGTATTATTGAAGGTTTGAATTATTGAGAGTTGACTGTGTTTTTTATATATATATCATTCATTTTAAATGATTTTTGGTCCTGAACTCTTCAAGATATCGCATTAAGTAGTCAAAAACATATATCGCAGCCAATAGCTACAATCCTAACTGATATGCATCTGTACATTTACCGATTTAAGGCCACCGATTTAAGGCCACCTTACAAACTTTCAACTAATCAGGTGTCATTAAAAATTCTTGAATTTTTTTTTTCAAAGTGAAAATTTTCAGGGTTAATTAATGTGTTGGGTGTAGTGACTGATGCAGTTTTTTTAGCATTCAGTTGTTACTTGTCTTTTGTAAGTGTTTGTTGTTGTCTGTCTTTGCCCAGTTTTGTTGTTACTTGCTTTTGTCTTCGTAAAATAGAAGGTTTCTTTTAAAATGATTCCTTATTCATCACAAATGCTCTGATATATCAATAATGGAATCCAAAAGCTAAATTTTAGCAACAAAAAATATCCCCTTATTCAGGAATAATTCTCCCTTTATGATAAAAT
>BMAO01030798.1:0-20152 GCA_019973975.1 Trichonephila clavata
ATATGTTAACCTAGGTAAGGAAGGCAAGCATATTCAAAATCCGAAAACAGAAAATTCTTAATTTACTGAAAGGGAGTCAAACAAAATACATTCTGACATAATAAAAAATAAAATGCAATTTGCACTGATATATTACACTTATAAACGTGTCAGTACTGCACAAGTATTTGATAGTTATTTTAACAACTAAGTTAAGAACAAGTTCAATGATTTCCAGTCATCCCATGGAATTGTCATATAATATTATATATCAAAAATTTAAATATTTATCTTGTAATTTGCATGGTTTATAAGTAAGTCGTATCGTGGCTGTACGTCAAACTATGTATTATTGAATTTGTTATACTATGGGGAAGGGTAAAATGAAATTGAAAGTTTGAATCTTGAAGAGTGTTAACCCTTTTTATTCGAATTTTCGAAAAAAATATATGTTGTTCTTCATTTATTTTTAACATTTTGGTACTAACCACGTGACGATACTCTAAAAACTTCGAAAGTTATTCAAAAAACTGCAAACAGCAATTTAGTCATAACAGCTTTTAAATGGACACATGCCACGCCCACTTATTCTTGATTTATGCATACGTTCATTTTTTTCTGTTTTTAATAAGCCTCATGAAACAGTTTAAGCACTTGAGTTGATCATAAGTCACTCAACACATTCATTCTGCTGAGTTTTGATTCTGTTGTGTTTACTTTAGCACACGTGTTTTTAAAACACTTATCTAAATCGAAGATATTTCTTGTTTTATACAAATAGCATTTGATTAATGATTACTCTGAACAGATCATTGGGCAAACGCCCCAAGAAAAGAAGATTTAGAGGAAATAAATATTTAAAGGTAAGTGACTCACATGTTGCAGAAATGAAAAATACGAGTAAGTGTGCCGAAACGAAAAATACAAGTAAGTGTGCCGAAACGAAAAATGCTTCAAGTAAAAAACTTTCAGGAATTCAGACTTCATTAAAGTCAAATCTTGTTAAGGTAAGTGAAAACTTCAAAGGATATCGTATTTTTGATTTTATTTCAACCTTTAGCTCTATTTTCTCAGTATCATTCTGTTTAAAATGTCATAAAAACCATTAACAATTAATGAAAAATCCACTCGTGGTTTATGTTCGAATTTTGAAATACATTGTAAAAACTGTGGGAGTATTTGTACTTTTTCAAGCTGTGAAAACACTGGGAATAAAGATAATGCTCCAGAAATTAACAGAAGATCTATTTTAGCAATGAGATGCATAGGTCAAGGTTTAGAGTCATTAAAAACCTTTTGTGCTGTAATGAGTCTTCCTAATCCTGTTGAACAAAAATCATATGATGTTATTAATGATAAACTTTCACTTGTTATGAAGGAAGTCGCCGAAGAAAGCATGAACAGGGCAGCTGTCGAAGAAAATTCTTCGTCACCTGATAACATTTTAACGGCAAGTGGTGATGGGACCTGGAAGACGAGAGGGCATTCATCGTTGATTGGAATATGTACTCTAATGGGGCCGAAACAGGTAAGGTTTTGGATAGGGAAGTGTTGTCCTCATTTTGCAAAGGATGCGACAGTTATAAAGGGGTAAAGTTTGGTATCAAGTACAATAAATGGCAAAGAGCGCATAAGATTTCATGTAGAAAAAATTATTCTGGCTCTGTTAGTAAGATGGAGGTTGACGGGATGTTGAGGATTTTTAATCGATCAGAAAAGCTTCACAACCTGAAATATTCGAACTACATAGGAGATGGTGACACAAAAACATTCAATGCCCTTTCTGAAAACAAGCCATACGGCGATGACCATCTTATTCAGAAAATAGAATGTGTAGGCCATGTGCAAAAGAGAATGGGTACAAGACTTAGGAAGCTTAAATTAGTATATGGTAAAAATAAATTATCTGATGGTAAAACTATAGGCAGTAAAGGTAGGTTAACTGATAGTTTAATTGATAAGCTTGCGCATTACTATGGTAATGCTATTCGATGCAATTCTACTAGTGTAAAGGAAATGCGGAAAGCCATTTGGGCGGTTTGGGGTCATTCTTGCAGCACCGATGATGAACCGATGCACTGGTTTTGTCCTACAAATCCAAATATATGGTGTAAGTATAATGCTGCAATTAATAATAATTTACAAAATTATAAACACAAACTCTCAGTTGTGAAAGCTGTTCGAGATGTAATTAAGCCTGTAGTTGCAAGACTTATCTCATCTGGCACTCCTGAAGAAATGCTTAGGAGGTAAGACACAGAATCCTAATGAAAGTTTAAATTTATTAATCTGGAAGTTTTGTCCTAAGACGATTGATTCTAGCCTTCAGATTGCAGAGATTGCTGCAAATCTAGCAACCAGCATTTTTAATGATGGAAATCAAATACTTATTACTATTTTAGAGAAATTTAGCTTAAAAATTTACAAAAATGTTTGTGTGTGTCCTTGGCTGAACGTGACAATCGTCGAATCTTTACGTCAAGAAAGAGGAGCTTAGCATAATCGTTTGAAGCTCACAGAGCCAAAAAAAATTAAAAAGAGTAAAGAAATTGAGCTGTTTGTGCAACATGAAGGCATATCGTATGTTCCTGGAGCATTTTAGCATGTATTTTTAAAATTTATTTTCTCAAATTCAATTTAAAACTTTAAAGCCTTTTTTCTCAGTTTGTGTTTTTTCCGTACGCGCATTGCGTTTCAAAAACTATCATACTTTTATGCAAAAACTTTACAGAATTATAAACTCTATCATAATCTTTAAATCCTAGCTATTTATAGTATTACATATTTGTAATTTTTTGAAAAATTTAAAAAAATTAAATTTTTAAAAAAATTTAAAAAATGTACTTTTTTTATTTTTTAAAAATATTATTTTTATTCTATTTATATAAAATCGCTACCACATGTAATAAGGATATATTTGACTTTATAAATCAACTTATTGCTAGTAATTAGAATTATTATTGCAGAAAATATCATGCGCATCCTAAAACTTACTATTTGTTTCTTACAAAACATTTTCTAATATTTATGTGCTTATTATTTTTAAAATTATGATTATATTTTAGACATTTTATACTTTTTTGAAACTTTATTCCTTTATAAAAAATGTGTAAAAGAATTAAATTATTTCATTTTAACCTTAAAGAATTATTTCTAGTCGAAAATTGTTCATATTTTGTGCTCTTGAAACATTTTTAACACCCCTGAGACCTCTTAAAAAGCTAACTGTATGTTGTTTTCCTTGTAAAATTGCAACACTGTCAACTATTTTAATCATCTGGTTAACTCCCTTCGCTACCTTTTTACCTACAGAGGTTCTGAAAAGGTATAAAAAAGATTTTATTTATTCCATTTTTATCCCTTTCAAATCATAAAGTTTGCTTTTAATCTAATGTTTCCAATTTTTTTCATACCTCTTGTGTGTTTGCCATCCGGGTTAGTTTCCTGGTAATTTTTTTTTAGACGAAGTCCTTTATTGTTATTATTGTCACAAATACGCGATACAAATAATTTTTTTTAAAAAAAACCCAAGTAAATAAAATAAATAAACATGCAGAATAATTATCATTTTAATTAATACAGTTGTCGTTTAATTTCTATCCATTAAGGTTAATATAATATATTCCTAAAATTGGAGTTCTTTCAATTTTGACGCGAGAAATTTAAAGAGCAAAATAGCATATATGCAAATTTAATTGTTGATTGTCATAATTATTTAAGAGAAAAAAATTTTACGATACCTTATTATTATTTTGAGTTACTTTCTTAGTATTTTAGGTAAAAATATAATTCTTTTCTCCAAAAAAGAACTTTTTCGGTAACATTTACAAAGATAAATAAAGGTAAGAATGATGCATTTTAAAATATAGCAGCATATCATTTCAAAAGAATAACATTTATATTTGTTTCAGAGATTTAATATGCTAAAATCAACATTCACTCCATAAAACAAAAGGCTTAAATAAAAAAGGTTTTAAACAAAGACTTGAAATCTAATAAGAAGTCATCACAAATACCAGATATATTAAGATTGCTCTAACAAAATTACAGACATCAAAATATTTATCACACTTTTCCCTAGAAAAAGCTTTTAAGTGATAAAATAATTCCTCCAGTTTGCATTCTATACCTTTTTCTATATAAGACCACACACACTTTTAGTTTAAAATCTAATTTTAACTTGAACCAAAAGGTATTCGACTAATTAAAATCAAATAATTATCAAAATAAAAAAAAAAGAAAACTTTTGCTCTGATTTTTATTTTCTAAATCATATTTCATACATTGTTTGAAAGATTACAGATTATTAAATTTTGAAAGAAAATTCTATAATGTTTGGCCATTTTTGTTATTGGAAAATCATTAGCATATCTTGAATCTACCATCGTTAACTACATACTTACTGTTGGCCATTTAAATATTGAGAATAACCACTAAATAAAAATAATTCCTATCGTATGTAACACTGGAAAAAATATATATAGATAAAAGTGTAAACCTTTCTATGAAACTGTTAAATATTGTTAAACCTGTGTACACGAAGTTGTTTGATAAGTAGTTATTATAAAATTGCCTCCACGGTTTAACACAAATGCAACCAAATCATTCGTCTTTTTGTGGCAAATTGTTCCAAAAGAAACTTTAATTGAGCTGAAAACATTTTCTTTGGGTATCCATATTGCCCTCATAATTTTTAACAAAGCTTTTATTTGTTTGTTAGGTAGTTTGAAAGCTTTTGGCATAAATGCAAGTTATCATACACCGCGTGATGACCGATTTCTTGACATCATTCACGCAGTGACTCGAAACAACATTATTTGCCTTTTTAAAAATCAGCCAGAAAAAAATATAGGGCCCAAAGAAAGAGAAAATTTAACAAAATACCAAGGAGAGGAGGTGTTAAATATAAATCATTAGAGTTTTAGTAATATACTTGTGATATTTTGTTTTGAAATTACATTTATAAAGTTTAAATGCATTTTTTTCAAAACTGTTTTTTTGCAAATTCCTTGGTATTTCAAATGTGGTATCTAAAGAACCAATAGAGATACTTGTATGAAATTTTACACAAATATTATTAATAGTGTTATCTAGAGGTTGGACTACCAGCTAAGAAATTGAACAATTTTTTGTGATTTTATAGTTAGATTTCCTTATAAAAGTATCGAAAATTTGAACGAAATTCATAGGTTGTAGCTTCGATTAGCTATAACTTTTGATTAAAAAAATAATTTAAAACTTGTCGTACAACTTTTAGAAATGTGTTTAAAAAATGTGCTGCAGCAATTTTTTTGTAAAATATAAATTATTTTTAAAAATAGGACCTTTGAAAAAATTTCAAAAATTTCCTTAAAATTTTAAGTTTTTGTAAATTTTTATATATGTATATTATTTATAACTATATTTTTTATTATAGTGCATGAATTTAAAAATGAATTTAATTTTTATTATAGTGCATGAAAATGAATTTAAAAATGTAAAAATTTTAGTGATTTTTAGAAAATTAAAAAATAGGTCTCCGAACGTAGTCGGATACCTTAAATATATGATTAATACCATTTTAGTAAAGTAAATTGTCGAAATGAAAGTTAAACCATGATTAATTATGTCCCTTTCAATAGTAAAAAATTCTGTATAATAACAAAGGTTTTTTTAGGTACTTACTCAACAATGCCAACGCTCAAGATAATTCGCCAATTTGGCAACCCCAATTTCACATGTGCCGTATGCGCTGAATTGGCAACCATGTGTTTCGTTTCATATAATATCGCCAATGTGGTTGCGGTCATTCGTAAGAGTACCATTTTTAATTATAAAAATTTTTTCTAGATAATTAATAATTCACCGCACAAATCATAAAAACATATTTTCTAATAACATGTAACAAAATAAAGTTTTTTAAAGAACTTCTATTCCAGAGAGAAAGTTATTCCAGATGAAATTGATATAATGTTTATCTTACGTGTTTGCTTACAAAAACATATATTGAATTTTCAATTTCACGTATGCAAATAAATAATATTAAATATTTGTTTCCCGTTTCAATATGAATTTAAATTTCATCGGGTTAACATATTTCTTTTTTCCTCTTATCTCAAAAATTGAAATTCAATATTCCGTTTTTCTCTTTCTCTGTTTCTCGAATAGGATCTTATTCTAGAAATTTATTCCATATAAATATTGCTGAAGATGAATCGTCGTGTAATATAAAACATGAGTTTTGGGATGTAAAATCGAAATAACATAAGCCACAATTTATTTATTTTATTATTCTACTCAAAATTACAACATGCTGTTTGTGATAATTTGGTACTTACAGAAATTAGTTCGCATAGTATTTTAGATAAAGAATCTATATAAAAGAGCATATTTTTTATAAAAAAATATTTTTAGTATATATGTAAGTTCTTATATTTATATATTACGGATATCTATTCTGATACATTCATTACGAATGACAATAGAAATTCATTACAGTGAAATGCGTTTCATGCGAAAAAGAAATATTGGTTAACACGAAATATTAAAACGGTCCCGACAAACTACTATGTGTTTTCATACGTTCTTTTTATCTTAACATGAAGCAAAATTCGTTTAACATGAAAAGATTTATTTTCTGGGAATGAACAAAATACCGAAAACCCAAACGCAATGAAATACTTGAGAATATTTCTGTGTCCTATACTGTACCCTCGAAAGAGTTCTTTGCAGTATTTGAGGATTATGTATAAAGCCCAGTAACAAAACACCAGAGAATTATCTCTCTCTAATAAGTTTATGCTTCATTTCATCTTTCTTCTATTTTTCACATCATCGTTTGAATTTCAATGATATTTATGGTATTATTTTTGTGTTTTGACTAGATTCTTAATATTTTAACAGATAAAAACAAATATGTTTTTTGAGGAATTAAAACTCATGCGATAATGTTTAAAGTTGTGTATTATTTTTAATGAAAGTTATATTAAATTCTGTATTCGCTTACATTGTTTAACAATGCTGAATTTTAAATTAATACGATATCAATTCTTTTCCCACCTTTATTTTCTTAAAATACACAACAAGTTTTCGATAAGAGATAACCGTGCCAGCAGTTTAGATAAATCTTTCTCTTACTCGTACAGTGAATACGTTTAACGCGAAAACGGATTGGATGAAACATCGGTTAACACGAAATAATACAACGGTCTCGTCAAACTAATGTGTATTTCCATGCATTTTTTCTCTTAACACGAAATGATTTCCCTTCTGGGAATAAACAAAATACGGGAAACACCAGTTGGATTGGACAGTTCTACTATATTATCGGAAGAATTCATTGCAGTAGATGAGTACAATGGGTGTACAGCCCCAATTACGGCATATAAACACATTTGAAAGTTTGTTCAAAGTTCATAAAATAACATTGAGTCAGATTACGACGACAAAAATGAAATGAATAATGCAGATCTCTTGTTCTCATGTCATTCGAAATGAGGAATATCATGAATAATATTCGCAGTTAATCTAGATGAACATTTCAATACGATGAAATGAATAAAAAATTCACAGCATCAAACAATTTTTGTTGACAATTTGGTGCAAAAAAGGACAATACAAAGAAAAATATCAGATTATTTTGTAAAAACTCAATGAATATGTGTTTTGTTTTTCAAGAAAAAACTTGAAAAGTAGAATTAAATTTTCTTGTGTATTTGTGAATGTTTTCGTTTCATCAATTTACTTTAAATACAGGCATATATACACATATATGTAAACAAAATGTACTCAAATAAGCTTATTTTTTTAGAATATATGGGTTTTTTTTAACAGTACCTTTAACACGAAAAAATATTTCAGCCCTCCTTAGTTTCGTGTTAAATGATTTTCTTCGCAGTAACTTCTACGAATTTCATCACAGCTCAGTAAAATGTATATCTCTGTTAATGTTTTAACTAACTAAATTAATTCACTGACCCGGGTTATTTAAACAATGACGGGAAAAAAATCTTATTCTTACAGAACACAATTTTTTTTTGTGTAGAATTATGCAGAAATAGGTGCAAATAACTTTACGTTTCAATTTTATGAGAGGAAGAACTTTGCTTCTGCAGATATTCAGCAAACCTCTGTTCAAGTGCTACATTACTTCACACAAGTGACTACAAAATTTACCTTGTTTTTTAACATCAAGCAATAATTGGATTCAAAACTAAAAGTTATAGATTAGTGTGCACTTCTTTAGGAACCCGTGATTTCCGATCAAATTTGGACCTTAAATGTTTTCTAAGCTACTGTAGAAAAATTGATTGCGTGGCACTTTGAATTTAGATACTTTTTTACGTGCGAAATTCAACTACCTAAGATACCTACAAGAAAAATACCTCATCACATCATTTTTTTGTTGTGAACGGACAAGCACTGGCATATAGTTCTCTTCTTTAAAGTCAGCAAAACATCTCTATGCGTAAACCAAAAAAAAAAAAAAAAAAAAAAAGAACACGCACTTATATATAGTTTTCACCTTGTATGTTAAAAAGTTTTCTCTTCTTAAGTTGTTATTACATTACTTGATATTTATTTTTTAAAGTCAAGATTTTTGTAGTTCGTAAGAAAACTTAGCATTCAGAATTTAAAATAGAGTTTAGGTAATACGGAAATTAATAGAAAAAATGGCAACCTGAGGATAAGAAGTTAGTTTAATTTAGGTATCATCGGTGTAAAGAAAAGTGTTAAATTAGATTATCCAGTTTACTTAGTGCAGCTTAAAAGCATTATTTTGAAACAAATATGGTTGTATACTTTCTAAATATTTTAACACAAAATAAACGCATTCTCCAAATTAAATTGAGTAATTAAATTTCTTAGAAAAAAATTTCCACAATTTAAGATTAGAGATTGAATTTTGCGTATCAAGATAATCTTAAGGAATGTTCGACGAATTGTTTTCAGAAAAAAAATATAAAGGAAAATATTGAAAATATTGAGACAGATGCGATAACCTTAACCCTTTATGTATCGATGGTACTTATAAGCACCACTCGCTTTAAAATTGCATAGTATAACCATTTTTACGAACACTTTGATGATATTTAGCAGGAATATTCTTCTAACTCCCCTCTTCCAAGACATATGGCAGCATGTGTTGTGTGATGAGTAATTTAGCAAGGAAAGCTAATATTGATCGGATTGCGAAGATTGTTATTTTTGTTCCAAAAAAGTAACTAATGTCAAAACGTAAATATTTTTTTTTGTACGTTAATGAACACCTTAAGAAAACATTAGACTGTTTATTTTAAGTGAACAGTGTACGTAATAAATTTTACAGTTAAATATCTTCAGTTAATTAATTTGTTCTAATGGATTAAGTTTCTCAAAGTTGAGTATTTTGTTTATGTATATCCCTTAATTTTCAATGTAGTGATTCAAAAATAAAGTATCACAGTACGAGTAAGGCAAAACGGATTCATGGCTTCGTGGGGTTCAGAAAAAAATCGACGTTTTCCATCAGTGCAAAATAAAGTACAGTGTAATTTAACCACAGACACTTTATCTGTTTTCAATCGTCAGATATCCAGTGTCTTTTCCTGGCACTATTACAAACGAATTTTTTTTTTGCCATTTCAGGCACAAATGAGTAGTTTTACCACTGACACTGACTTTGCATTTCTATCCTCTGCAATTCTTTTTTCATAGTTCAAGCTGAAATCTGTTCGAAATACCCTTGGTTGACTATTTATGTCAGTTGGAGTACAGTATGGTCTCTGTTCTGCCGTACAATTCGTCGAAGAAGATGTTCATCACGTTCTTCGGAAAAATGTGCTCAATCCGCAGTTACATCTTCAAGAGAGAGACTGTGAGTTATGACTCCAAATTCTCTGAATACCTTCTGAATAGCTGTTTTTGAGAACACGGTTAGATTTGTTGTCTTCGAAATCACAGCCTCTTCTAAGCGGGCACCAACAATATGCACTTTTTCACATTGTGAAAGATCTGTCGTTTTTCCGATTTTAATACATTTATGGTGAAAAGCGCTCTTACACTTTCCTTATATACTAGAATTTTAACCTCGTGTACGACCCTTCATATAAAATATTTACGTGCTTTATTCAAAACATGGTTTTTATCAATGGATTTAGTACTACTACAATCAAAGCATTAAAAAAATTCACAAAAAAATCAAATTAATACAAATACCAGTGAAATTATCAGGATTAATTTGAAAAAAAAGTTTTTAATTAATAGTTTAATACATGGATTTTGAAAACAAATTTGTGTTTCTCGTGTTGCATTGTGCCTCATGAAATCTTTGAAGTTGAAAAAAGATAAACATATTCGCATACACTATTTTTAGTTTTTTTTTCTCCTTCTATAGATATAGAAAGGCAATTCAATACGCTTTTTTTTTCATGTCAATTTAGAATTTATTTTGTAATTTCATATTTCAAATTTTTGTATTTTTATAAGGAAGAAAACATGCCTTAAGGACTTTTATGCCGAAAAATTTTTAAGGTAAGAAAGCCTTTTTATTTAAACAATAAAACAAATCGACTCATTTTGTTTTACTATATTTTATTCTAGAGGAAGACTTCAAAAATAGTCAGTATGTCTCTCCGGTATTCAATAAAAGTTAGAATGAAGATATATGAAGTGCTAACCATATAAATCTCTTATCTGTTTTTTTTTTATTCATGAAGGTATAGAATTTTTAAAAATTTTCCATCATTGAAAAGAAATAATTTTTAAGGAAAATAGATATATTTTATATAATTTTTAGAAATGGAATGAAATAATGTATATATAGTATACTGCATTTTTAGAGAGGATTTTTTTTCTAAATTATAAATTAATATTCCATTGAAATATTTTAAATATAAATGCTGAAATATGTATGTAATAAGTTTACAAGTTTAATTAAATTCTAAAAAGTAGAAAGCATATGTACAAGCTGAAAAAGATCAAAATATAAGAGCATAAACTAATGAAAAAACATATTCTTTTGAAGAAATTTTAGAACCGTTCCAATATTTTCTATGTTACTTTAACTAAAAAAAAAACACCTTTTCTTCCCCATATTCTAAAAAAATTAATTCATTTTAATTTATGAAATTCCCTCTTGAATATTATTAATCTTGTTCGCAACTGAAAAAATGTGGCTGAATTTAATCTTAAAGTTATACCTTTTTAATCTACTTCTTTCTCAATAAAAATTTTTAAATTTCCTTTTTCATAAACTGAATGTACTAAATCTTTGTTTTTTTTTTCAGGATTATTTTCCATGTTAAGAACTCTCAGTCACTTCTGATATGTTTTAAACATATACTGGTGTTCAAAATTAAGAATATTTTTAGATATTGACGATTATCTCTAGAACTACAAGACCGATTTTAATAAAACTGGTATGTATATTGGAATGATATAATGCAAAAATAGCCATTAAACAGTTAAAATACACTCGCTTGATCATGCGTAACAATTATCGAATTTGTAACGTATGGAAGAGCTGTTGTAGAATATAAGAAAAAAATGATTAATGAGGGAATGGTCTCACTCTTTCGGATAAATAGGTGATTTTATACCAGTAATAAGGAAATTAATGAGTTCATATGGCAATTAATCCCACTCGTTCAGCAACTCTACATTCAGGACTTAGATGGTTCTCGGAGTTGAATTGCGAATCGCTATTGCGAGCGTCCCAAATAGTCAGTATAGGGATGAGATCTGGAGATCTAAATCGTCAATTCATTCGGAAAATATGCTCTCTTCCTAGAAATTTGTCTCCCAAATGAGCTCTATGAGCCTCTCGTTGTCATCCATTAAAATAAAATTAGGATCAACTGCACTGTGAAAAGGAAAAATTCGGGCTAAAAGACCTCTTTCCTTTGCCTCACAGCAGTACATCAAAGACCTGGTAATTGTAATGATGGCTGGGTTTTCCCGCCATAAGTGTACGAGAGTTAGAAGGAAAACTAGGCACATAGTCAATACAACACAATTTATTTACAATTCTCAACAACGACACAAATTCAACAACCCAAGTTAAGAAATGCACCAATTCATAAATATGGGTAGACGAGATAGTAGACGAGATAGTTAGAGATATAATAATAGATCGGATCACACTTACACTTAGCACCCGTCCTGCAATACACCTTCTTAAATTTCTAAGGTAATCTAATCCTAACCACCCAAATCCAATTTAACAACTAGTTGACCAAATCGTCAATCTTAATATTAATCAAATAATTTACGAAGGGCTCTTTTCTAGCTCTACGTTATTTTACGTTAATCTTCACTGCTAACCTTTAGCTTCTAACCTCTATCTCTCTTTCTCGAACCCGAAAGCTAATACTTAAATACACGACATAATTCACATATATCGCGTCTTCTTCGGGGAGAAAGTTATCAATTAAATAATATTTAAAGAAATTATTTCCCCAAGAGAATTATTAGGAAAAACGTGGATAGACCAGTTACAAGGTGTATGAGGTCATCGAACGTGATGCCTACCCTTGCCATCCAGCTTCCGCCAATGTAACAGCTGATTTCTCGGACAATGGAGGTCAGGAAATGCCTCCTGCGTTCTCTCCATATATGCTCGATGTCTTTTTATATGTAGACCTTCAATTGAAGGATTTCATAAAATTAGGAAAGGATTAGTAATCTACATATAAAATGCATTTTTGAGTAGAAATTTTTCCTTTTATATTTCTAAAGTGCTTTTAGCTCAAATGAAAGTAAAAAGCAATTAAAACGTGACTTAGTATAATATTTTTCAAAGTTGTGATTCAATTTTATGAATTTGGATTATAATTTAGGAATTAAAGTCCATTAAATCATTGTTGAATTATCAATAAAACCCCATTAATAATAAAATATATTTTAGATAAAATGTTCTGGTAAGAATTTTTAAGAAATACATAAAATTAGTAATCAAATTATGCATAAAAAATAAGGAACAATCGTTCTACCAAGAAATGAAGTACAAATCAGGAAAGGCTTAATTGTTCAAAGTTCTCCATACACAAAATATAAAATTTAGTTGAAAAATGACAAAAAAGAAGCCTCTTATATATTTTGAACTGTTATATAATTTTGAATAAAATCATCATTAATAAACTAACTTTAATTGAATGTTGCAATTAGAGTAAGTAAAAATTAAAGGTATAATTTAATAAAGAAGCTTTCTCTTTTCCATTCTTCTTTTTAAAAAAAATAGTACATGAAGCAAAATAAACATTCGTCTTTTCTAAAATACTAGATTCATTTTTCTTCTGGCAAAACAGCAAGATCGAAAATAAATAATTATTAGAAAACACAACATATTACAATAACTTTTGAAATTAAAAATTTGGTATGATATGTGATAAGAGTTTTAAAAACACATTGTGTACAATTGTTACGTATGAAACATTAATGAACTAATTTTAAAACATTCAGTTTTGGATTAGGAATTTGTATTTTGAGACTTCATTAATTAATTTCAGAATATTCATAGAGCTCTGATGATTGATATCGACCACAGATAACGTTGAATTTTTGTATTTTGTTTCTCCTCTTTTATTAAGGTTTCAAATATTTCCCTCTACTGTTATGTAGTGCTTTATATATAGTTAAAACCTGTTTATAAAAATATTTAATAAAACACATCTTTATTATTATTGTTACGTAGATCGGGGCTCGAGGATTTTATGCATAATTAGTCGTAAACAACAAGGCAATTCTTTAAAAGCGAGGAGAATTTATTGTCGAAAATCGCTCCTTCAAAACACAGGATTCAACAGCAAAATTCGAAGAACAAATATCAGAAGGATTTCACACCTTCAACATCACTTAGACACATTTATCAGTATCTAAAATACACGTATATATAAGCTTATTCACAAGCACAGCCGAGCTAATCACGATCAAGGTAAGTTTACTAATTGCTAGTCAAAACCAGACTGACTACTCGCTGGTTGAAACCAGACTGACTGTTGCGGCGAGTATCGCTCTATTTATAGCCGTGGCCGAAACTTCCAGAAAGATGCGCTAGCGTCATAGATCGTGAAATTAGTGGATTTCTTTACTAATTTCTAGGAGAATCCAGAGGGTCCTGAACTCGCCAACATGGTCGCCAATGTTGCCAAATTGGTCGCCAAAAATGATGCCAACTTGGCTCTATTGCCAATATTTCGCCAAGTTCCCATTGAATCGCCATTATAACGTAAGGGACAGCGTTGCTTGTGAATATTACAATTTTAACATGAAATAAATATAGCATAGAGTAATATAAAGGCATTGCACATCCAATAACAAATTATTTACATTATTTTATACAAAATTCGTAACATTAAAACTAAATTATTTTAAACTGAAATTTAGGCAAAAGGTAGCAAGGACAAAGATAAAACGACTATAATATATAAAAACAAACACATGTTTGTTACCAGTAGAAAGTGTTTTTATACATCGGGATAAAACTTTTTACTGAATTATTAGTTTCTTCACCGACTTCAAAAGCTGTTTATAAGAAAAATGCTTGGTAAACTTCATTTTTATTAAGTAAAATCTTAAAATATACCACTTTTATTTATTTTTGTCCTTAAAATATATTATTGTTGATTTAATTTTATTATGAGATCAAATGACTCACTAAAAATAGTTTAGCAAGAACTTATCAAAATAAAAAATTTAAAGTTGTTTTACATGCTTTTATGAATAATTGGCTATTTATATATATGCAATGCAAGCAATTTGGGGAATTATATTTTCAGATCATGTTATTGTCATTAATATAAAAAGGATCCTCCAATCATTCTTCAATACATAAGATTTTTTGCAGCTTATTCAGAACATTGTAGCTTAGAAAGCATTCAGTAGTAACTAGAAGAAACGAGAAATAATTTATTGCTGAGAAATCCAATAATAATAGTAAAGAAAGACGATTTATCTTTTATATCGAATAATTGTTTGCCACTGAAGAACAAACATCAGCAGTGTTATGAAACAGGCACAGTTACAAGTGTCTCGTAGCATGATATGATTGAAAATATTGCTGAATTGAATCAAATGCAATGCTGTTACATTTCTTTCATGTTGAATGGCAACATAGGAAATGAAATAAATGTGTTTCATGTATCACCTAGTATCTCAAAATATGTCTTTGATTCCAGAATAATGGTTTGGGTAAAAAATATTTGCTTTATCACAATATTCTATACAATTATTGAATGTCTGAAATTTTGTGATACAACTGTCGTTCATGTTTCAATTTATCTTGTCATATTGTATTTTAAAATAATGTTTGTTGTCATGTCTTTCATTATTTTTTATAAATCTTTCTGGTAATTTCTACAGAAAGAATTATGTCATCGGTAACCTATAGTCTTTACAGAATCAATCTTCTTCACACAACCTAGAATTTATAAATTTAACTAAAAATTGTGAAAAAGTTTAAGTTATTTATTAAACTTAATCATTTTATATCCTAACTCAATCAATGGTTGCATATATTTATATGTATGGTCATCAATGCTAGATTTTGAAAGATATGTTTTTTTATTAAATAAAACATATTTCAAACTGTTGTTTTTCGCACGAAAATGTATTATTAATTTATTATAAGTTCCTTTTAAACGTGCTGTAATTGAAACACCAGAAAAATGTATATTGGGATAATTAAATACATTCCAAGAAATGTAATACTCATCTTCAGTTAAATTAATGATTTTGCTCTATCAATGAAGAAATATACACAATTATCTAATTCCATAAACTGTTTCAATTTTTGTTTATATAATTACAGATCGAATAAAATTCACAAAAACGAATGGATTACAAGTAGCTTAAATATAACATACATAATTCAAAACATATAAAGAACTTTAAGTAGATAAATTCAGTAAAATGGTACATACAAATATACCATTTTTAGACAAATTTAATGTCCATCAATGTTAATAAAGTTGTCAAAAAAACTAAAAACAGAATTTTATTAGCTAAGATATATAAACAATAGTCTAAGAGTAATAAATTACATTCTAAAAGTTTTCAAAATTATTTTTAAGTATAAGCAAATACTATGCAAAAAGCGATTAGTCTTTAAATGTAGCATTCATTTTGTCACAAAGGATTTCTATCAAACTTATTTTTCAGTTGGATTTTAAGACACAACAGAAAAAAAAACAGAAAAAACTCATTATTAGTTTTATTTCACTAAAGGAAATTGAGTTTAATGGGTTATAATAATCTTGATATACTTAATTATATAATCTTGATATGCTTAATTATATAATCCTAACTATAAATATCATACATAATCTTTTATAATCAGAACAATAATATGCAGAATATATACCTTAACATTCGATTTTTCTTAAAAGGTATTGAAAGTCGATGCATAGAAAAAACACGAATACATTTTACAGAATATATCAAAAGGAATGTAAAGAGTATCTTAAATTATGTAATATTATTATAAATATGGTATTTTTTCTACCTTTGTTAATTCAAATAACATCTGTCAAATTTATTTAAATAAATAAAAGATAACTTAGGAAAGAAGGACTGTCTAGACCAGTGATCAACAAGCCTCGGTCCATTGATAAAATGATACTGAGCCATCCAAGGAACATTAAATTGTTTTCATTTTATTTACTAAAGAGTATTTCTCTGGGGTTTGTTCGACTTTCACTTTATACTCATTTTTTGGTGTAGCTGTATTTTATTTTGAAGGCATGTTTAAATACAATACAAATTAAATTTAAATTAAATCAGCCTAAAATACAAGCAACCAGCTCCCCACTCCCCTTCAGCGGACCGCGATAAAATTCAAAAGTTGACCGGTCAGCGGTAATAAAAAGGTTTGAAAGAGCACATACCTATATATATACAAAGATTGATCAGAAAAAAAAGGTTATAAGCCGCAGCATTTGAAGACTACATATTGTGGAAAATTCTTTTCCCCCGCAAAAGAGATACAGATGGCGCTACTTGTCATACAGCTTGTTTGCGGATAGGTAGTGAAAGTTCCCAGACGGTCCAGAATGATTGTAATGACAAGACTCTTAGAAAATTAATCGCGTTCGGAAGAGCATGCCGTGGTTCAATTTTTATGGGCAAAGAATGTGTCGGCATCTGCAATGAGAAGACAACATGTAGCGAAATTGTATCACACTTTTCAATCAGGCAGGCAGGATGTCGAAAACCACAGTATGTGTGGCTGGGAGCTGCCGGCCAAGTTCTTAAGCAACAGAAATCGAAAAGAAACAAATTGAACTGATTCAAAATGATTGACGGGTAACTCTGCATGAAATCTCGTCAGAGCTGGGACTGAGGTATGTTAGCGTGCAGCATATCGTTTCTGAAAGACAGTTATGTGAAAATATCTGTCGAGACCTAGCTAAATGGGGATCTGATTTCTCCCCGAACGGGTTAAGCAAGTTGATCCTGCATTCTGATACATACCTAAATAGACATGGTGGTTATGACTAAATGTGATAGACACTTATACCTCTAAATTCCCTTTTGTATTATCTGTCTAGTAATAATAAATATTCCTTTACTCGACTAGTACGCTTTTTTCCATCAACCCTCGTAGACTGCATTTGTTTCGTATCATGATTTAGCAAGAAATAACGAAATGCTCATAAATCGTTTCATATCATGACAACTTAGGAAATAAGAGCACTCAAAATAAAATCTTGAAATGGAAAATCTAAAATACTAAAATATAAGAGAAATTTATATTAATATAGTAGTAACAATATTCTAATAGTTAATCGTTATTTATCTTTTGATGTGATATTTGCTTTGACCTCTGTGCGCTGTGTATGTTTTTTATATTAGATGACCCGACCAAGCGTTGCTGTGACTTTGTTTTAATACGTTCATTTAATATCAATCTGAGCTATTAAATGCAGTCATATTAATCTTCGTTTACAATTTCATAGGGTTGAAGTTAAGCATAAAACAACAAATGTTTTTAATTTAGTATTTTATTCATCTCCTATTTCAGCATAGATACATGGATTACTTACGAAGTTGTTAAGTTTAATTTCACAACTTATTAAAGTGAATAACGTTGATTTTTAGCAATTTTGAAAATGCTTTTTATCATTTTAAAGTATAACAATAAATAATTTTAATAGAAATAATAGCTAATATTGCACAATATTTTACAATAACAAGTCTTTTTGCTAACTCAAATAGATTCGATGGTTTCCTGATACGTGAGCATGCAACATTTTGTTGCCAATTCTAAGTCCAAGCTGCAAAAGTACATTCTTTGGCTTTAAGATTTATTTATTCTTATCGTGAAAACAAAACGATTCGGGAAAATTGATACCTTTTTAATGGTATTGGAGAATCTGAAGGTATCATTGGAATACGTGGCAACAGGACTGTTTCTCCTTTAAACTTTGCATTCAAAATGTTTGCTTCAAGAAGTTTCCCGGTAATTCTTTTGATGACCAAACGCGCGTGTACCGTTGTATAATCTAGGTTGATTCAAGTTATACAGCAGAATAACCAATATCCAGCCGAAGATTGAGCAGTGTCGCTCTTGTTATATCCAGAGAATTCAAAAACTCAGTTGGAAAATCTATGGTTTCTTTTTCGTTTTTCAATTGTGTCGATTGATTTAAAAGGCAATCGATGACCTGGCAACAACTCTGTATCTGAAAGTTTCATTCGTCAGTATCAACATTTTTTTCTGATTTAGTAACAGTATTACAGAGTCAATCATTATCTAGATAATTGTACAACATATCCGGGAAGACACTCTCAATCAGTTTAATTATTTTTTTTGTGAACAACAGTTCAAAAAATTGTCCTGGTATTTGATACATTATGTATTGGGATGCAATTCTAATCCACCGTTGCAATATCCAGCAGTTTGTTTAGAAAATATTTGCCCCTATTAATCATCTTACAATTGTATTCGAGTTTTTTATGGACATAAAACATTTTCCAATTTTTTGCCTATAAAAACGATTGTGTTTTAAACATGAGTTAATCTCGTGAGCAAAAGTATTGCAAGGAATGACTGGCAATGTTTGGAAGAAGTCAGCAGACAGTAGAAGGAGAGCACCATCAAATATTATCATCAAAGCATCCCGTGTTGCCAATCCGCTTTTTTTCAATGTTACACATTTCGTCTGGTTACTTATGAAAAAGTAATGACAGTTTGAATGCGGAATGTGCAGTTTTCTACTATATAACAAAGTGAAAAAAATACCTGAAGATGCAATTTCCTAAAGCAGTTGGATTTTCCAAAAGCTGCGCTTGAAATTTTAGTTGCTATAGTGAAGCAGGACTCGAACTCAAAACCATACGACGTCATTCCAGTTATATCCTGTAAAGTTATAGGAGTTCCTAAAATCCGAATCCATTTTCTCGTTTCGCACCCCTCGAGATGCACTTGGTGTCCACTTTCGGAGCAACTACTCCTGCAAATTCATTATCAGAAGGGAGGGCATAACGGTCGTCCAGCATTAACCGGGAAATTTATAGGAAGTTTACTCAAGTCTTATTTCAGATTCTTCTTCGCCATCCGGAAACTCTCTAGTAAAACATTTTTCCACAAACCAAGAATTTTAAAATAAGCACCCACCACAGTTCGCTTTAAGTACGGTCGTTTGGCATTATTTGACACAGGTTGTGATTTCCTTGAATTGAATTGGAAATATTCAGATCGACAGCACCGAAATACGTCCAGGAAATACATCCTTGCGTTCGCAAGTTAGGCCAATGCCGCTGTCCGAGAATATTACAATCGTCCGGCATTACCCGGCAATGTTATTGGATCTCCTAAAATTCGAATTTCAGATTCTTATTCCACACCCGAAACGCACACGGGACGACTTTTGATGCCCCAGCTCGTGCAAGTTCAGTCACTAGAAGGAATGAAAATCTGGACGCGAGACTTGAAAACAAAGCCTTTCCACCTAACTATGGCAATATCCGGCAAAGTTATGGGAGTTTCTGAAATCTTATTTCAGATTCTCGGTCCCCCTCCCCCTCCTGTAGATGCAACGAAGGACTACTTTTGGTGGCCCTTGAGCCTGCAAGTTCAGTCCCTGGAAGGGGCCATTAGGGTCGTCCTTAACTCTCCTACAAAGTTACAGGAATTTCTAAATTCGATTTCTGGTTCTAGCTTACAACGCGAATTACACTAGAAACAAATCCCCTTCACCCTCCAAGAATTTTAGGG